>CM044560.2:22132589-22167589 GCA_024416835.2 Perccottus glenii
AGAAGAACCCAGAGCTGATCTCGTCTAAAGTCTATGGACACACATTTGAAGGAAGAAACATCACACTCATGAAGGTATGTGCATACAATAATACAAAAGTACAATATTGAAACTGAAAGTGAACATGAATTGAAAAGTTATAAATATTCTTGTAAAAAGGTATTGTAATCAACACTAGCGCATGTATTATTTTCCCCATATCTGTGTATTTCACTTTATAATGTTTTATAATGCAAAGCAAAGAAAAAGTACACAAATCATGAGCAAACTTTTAAAAAAGAAGCAACTTTTATTATGATTCTGCAGCTTGTATAGAAGCACTGTTCTATCTACAACCTATTTATAAAACCATCAGCTGCTGACATAACTCTAAATGTTGTTGTGACCATTATTCAGCTATAGTCAGTGTAAAAACCTTCATTTACAAGAAAAAATGTGCAAATCTGGGCTTGAGAATACAAATGTTTGTAAAGTTGCAGCCAAGGGTGTACTCACAGATTTATCATTTGCAATGCTTTAGAAAATGAAATGTAGTATTTATGTGAGCTAATTAGACTAATGTATTTATAGCTGGGACTAGAGAACACAGAAGGCAGAGAGAAGAAAGTGGTCTGGATGGACTGTGGGATACACGCTCGAGAGTGGATCGCTCCTGCTTTCTGCCAGTGGTTTGTCAAAGAGGTGAGGACACGAGACATCAGTCATGTAGTCATTTATATTTAATTCATGAATAATATGCACTTCTTTTCAGATTGTGCAGTCATACAAAACTGATAAGCGGCTGGAGCAGATGCTGCAGAACCTTGACATTTATGTAACTCCAGTGATCAATGTGGACGGATATTTGTACAGCTGGACTAACAACAGTGTGAGTGCTCATGTGATTTAACACCTTTAGTTGATGATCGTCTGAAACTTACTGTAAATATGTCCCGTAGACTCGACGGTGGAGAAAGTCTCGCTCCTCTCCTCCGGCAGGAAGTAGCTGTTATGGAGTCGACCTCAACAGAAACTTCAATGCCAACTGGGGAAGTCAGTGTCCTGTTTCAAAATACGGCATATTAGACAAATACTATTTCTATTATCTATTAATCGGAGGAAAATTACACCTAATTTCTTAAACCTAAGCAAGGCATATGAGTATTTAGGGGCACATTTTTTAAGCTGTTTTTTATTTTTATTTTTTTATTTAACCAGATAAAAAACTCATTGAGATTAAAAATCTCTTTTTCAAGAGTGACCTGGCCAAGACAACAACATTTACATACAATTTAAAAAACATACATGACATCAACAAAACAAATGATATTTACAGTCAATGTGTACAAGTTTAAAAACAGTTACATTTTCCAAGCTCATTTAGTTCACGCTTCTTTAGAAGTTTTAGTTTTATATGAAGTTTAAACATATTTTATTGCCACAACGTGTAGAGCAAACTGGACTAAACCTATTTGACCAGTGTATATCCATTTTAACATTTAAGATCTTTTGTCATATCTTTAGCGGTTGGTGTGTCCTTCGATAGCTGTGCAGACATTTACTGTGGAGCAGGACCAGGGTCTGAACCAGAGGCTCAAGCTGTTATGGACTTTGTAGGTAACTATAAAGTTTTTACAATTTTCCTAATTAAAAAAATATTCTGTTGCTTTGTTCCAGTCACAGAAATACTAATCAGGCTGCTCTTTTGTTTTTGCCATTGTGTTTGCATATAGGGAGTATGTTGAAGAAGGTCTTATGCTACCTTACCATTCACTCAGCTGGTCAACTCATACTGCTGCCATATGGACACCCACAGATCACAGCGCCCAATCATGATGAACTGGTGAGTGTTTGTGCTTCTTCATGTCTGACATAAACATCTATTTCATCATTTATTATTTATTAGATTACTAGATTTATTAGATTACAGCAGTTATGGACCTAATAGCACTGCTACATTACTGTCTTTGTTATGTGTCCAGGTTTCTGTTGGTTGCAGCAGCAGAAATGAAAAAGATTCATGGGATGGACTACACTGTGGGAACATCTCCACAAATCCTCTGTAGGACACACACACTGCCCTCTGCCCTGTTGTGGCAATACATTGTACTTTCCACAGTTAAAATTAAGTTTTTTCTTTTAGTTAAGTATTGCTGCTGTTTTTTCAGATCCAAATTCTGGTTCAAGTCGTGACTGGGCTCGTCTCAGTGGGATACCCTTCTCTTACACTTTCGAGTTGAGAGACAAAGGTGAGTTTTATGTACAACGTGAAAAGAAGCTAGTCTTTGTAGTGAAATAATTACTATACTCATACTCATCAGGTGAGTTCAGCCACTTGCTTCCTGAGGAACAGATCAAGCCGACCTGTGAGGAAGCCTACGCTGGAGCTCTGTCTATCATCTCATATGTTCACGATAAGACCTTCCGCAACAGCACCATCCCGAACTCTGTGGACACTGTCACACACTTAAGCTCACTTTTTAGTATCGTCCTGACAATCTGGAGCACTACTGTCTGTTTTTCTGCCACCACTGGACTGTGGAGTGGGTAAAAGGGCAAAAATTGCAGTAAGAAACATTTTCCTCTCCTTTACACCAGGTGGCAGTATAACATCACCAGTCGGTTATCTACACTGTCATAATTTCTTATTTATGAATTTATAACAAAGTAACTAAAGTGTAGTGGTCTTGTTATGAAAAGATTTAGATCATCTTTTGTTGTAGCTACAGTACATTTGATTTTATTATGAAAAACAATAAATACATAATAAACCCTTTTTCTATATATATCTTTTCAACTCTGGACTAATGGTTCTTTTGTCATTTTCTACTGAAGTGAATTTCATTTAAAAAAATAACATAAAGAACAAATTAGTGGCTACAAGAGAGTTTTCTTAAAATATAATAAACACGTTTCAGTTCTATGAAAACATTTAAATATCATTGTAGCATTTCCAGGTACTTCCATGTTATTTATTTGGTCTTTATTGAACTGCTCTAAGTCATGCAGTTTGTGTTGTCTTTTAGTCCACCTTGTCTTAAATCCAATCAGCTCCATACCTACCAGAAGAGAGTCTTGACCTTAGTTAAAAGTAGGTCAAGACTCAGGTTTGGTGAACCGGTGATGCTCATTTTCACTAAGTAAGTTTGTATTTGTTTTGATGAGTAATAGGCAGACAAGCCTTTTTTTAAGTTTAGATACTGTATACTGTATACTGTATACAGTCAGAAGATGTCTAAACAATGTTTAGTCTACAACCATCACAAATGTACATCACTTACAAGTCAAATTTACTGTAAGAAACTGAATCCAAGTAAGGTTGAGTGGTTGTTTATGTAGATTTGAAAATTGAACTTCATATTTCATTATCATAGGCTTTAAAGTTAAACCATTAGTGACTCTTGAAGGGGATTACACCAGACATATATCCTCATTATTATTGCCAGAGATGGACATATCATTGAACGATTGCAAGAATGTGTTTGAGCACTTATCACCGACGTGAGACTAAAGTAGTGGGGTGAAAAAAACATGTACTCCCAAGAACTTTTTGGCTTTCTGACATTGTCCTAGTCATGTTCTTCACACAGAGCCAAGAATCATTTCAGTTAAGTTAGGTATATTGGCCTGTATGGCATGTAGTTGCCATGTTTTCCATTCCTCCTTGGAAAATATAAAAAAAATTCTAGGGATATTTTGAATTGTAGTTTCAGCTGATGATATTGTAATGTGTAGGCCTGTTTAATCAGGTCACCACCTGGATTTAACAACGCAAATAGGTAAGAGCCTCCTATTTAATTATTACTGCATGGATGATCTCAGCTGGCAACAAATTATTTAACGCATTTAATGTGTAGTTTCTCATTTTTTAAACCAGCATCTCAGAAATCCGATCCTCTGGTTGTGGAAATAATGTTAGTTTGTTTTAGAAGAGTCAAATTATTGGCATGCATCAAGCTAAGAAAACGTCTAAGGATTGCTGATACTACTAAAATTGTGTTAAGAACTGTCCAAGGCATTATAAAAAACTGGAAGGATAGTGGGAACCATCATATTTGAGGAAGAAATGTGGTCTTATTTGACTCGTAAAGTGTATCACTCACACAATCTCTTACTGAGTGTCCTAGGAATCCCTTAGTTCTTGTCCCGGGACAGGAAAGTTCCATTGGAGGTTTCTGTCCAGCTGATGGTACTGTGTCAGTGAGACTTCATGATGTCATGATTGATCTCATGTCAAGAACCATCTAAATTAGTTTGAGTGTATATATTTTGCTTCTCCTTAGACAAATCGTGGTCTGAAATAATTTTGCACACAATAAAATTTCTTTACAAGACACACCTTCACCTTTTATAGGCCTCCTCAAGCCGTCGGTGAGTGTCTAGAAAGACACCGACAAACCCCTTTGGAGACTTGTTATGACTAAGAATGACCATGCTCAGTGTAACCATCATAAATGTACAGCTGACCCCTGACCTTTACCATCCACTACATATACTCACGTCACATCCACAGGGAATAATGAATGGTGTCTCGCACTGGGCCAAAAATTGGACGGCCAACTCATCTTCTGCTGAGAAAAGTGGGGTAATATTTCAGTGAAGGTTTATCGGATGATGTCAGCATTACAAGCTCTGCATTGCACTCACACAGAGATGGATAATGAGAAAAAGGTGAAGCGAGCAGCACAATGCCTTTCCTGGCTGCCAGACTCCATCGGCCCGCCTCTTATAGTGGACCCCTCCCCCCAGTGATTCCCCACTCAGTCCCACATCTGGTTCCCAAACTTGGAAAGGGGCCTTCGAGAAAACAATATTTGGGTCAAAGTAAACTGTGTTTGTGTGTGTGTGTGTGTGTGTGTGTGTGTGTGTGTGTGTGTGTGTGTGTGTGTGTCAAAATCATTATAAATTGTTTCTAAAAAATATTAAAATGTTTACCTGCTACTATCTGTTTCTGCTTCTTTATCATATTTATAGTGTGTGGTTTATAAATTACCTTATATCCTAAATCACATATTTAGATTTTGAACGTCTGATTACTTTATATCTTTTATCAGAATATTATATAACTGTTAAGCCTACTATGAATATTAAAATACGCTGAACAATGTGTCCTGTATCATAGCTACATGAATGACCTTTGCAGCAAAAAAGCCCGCGTCAAAATTAGTTGGGTATTCGGTGAGAAATTATTGAATAAATGCGCTGACAGCTCATTGCACCTGGCAAACAAGTTACACTGAGTGGGGCTGACGACCGGTCCAAGATGGCGGCTCCACGGCTCGTTCGTGCCAATAGGCAGTAGCGTTCGATGCGGCGTCTACCTATATATGTCTATGGCTGGTAGCGCTAGTGGTGAGTCACGTGACGGTACAACACAGGAGAGGGGGAGGAGAGCAGTGTCGAGCACGAGCAGCACTCTTGAGAGCTTGCTCTGCTCTGTGACAGCAGCAGCATTTTGACAAACACGGCCAGGTCGCAAAACGAGAGAAACTGAAACTTAAGTATCGATATTTTCACGTTGGTATCGATCAATACCAATACCAACGTTGGTATCGATATTATCGATATTAGTATCGATCTGCCCACCTCTAATCCTCATTCAATACAGACGAGTGAAGGCAAGAGCTGCGTCATGTGTGTGTCTTAATCCTTCTCCCGCTACTTTTCCCCTTTTTAAGGTACTTACCAACCACAAAGCAATGTATATATTAACATATGTTTATAATACAGTTCGTTATGGTATTATGGTTTTATATGGGTAAAATAGACCTTTTTGCATTGTTTAAAGAGTTTTGTGCTAACTGCAAAGATGTGTATCTTTATGCTAGCATTTGGAGACCGTGGCTCCGTTGTGACCGAGTCTCGACATATTCGAGTGTTTACTGTGTCATTTGTGTTTAAGCTAGTTACTACTACATACATGTACACATATTTCTGCTGTAAAGGTATTTTGTATTTATCACTACAAGGGTGAAGCCATGTGATGTTGACCTACTGAATACTGCTGAATGCTGTTAAAAGAAAAATCAATCTTTGTGTTTGAGAAATCATTTAAAAGGATTATTCAAATGTATTTGATAACTTTGTTTAAAACAATTAACATTTTATATGGTATTTAAGTTAAAAAGATAATTTAGAAAGCATTAAAAATGTCGTGACTGTGGTTGATGAGTGCATAAATGTTGAAATGTATGTTTCTCCCGCTACTTTTCCCCTTTTTAAGGGTACAACATAGTGTTGTCACGATACTGGAATTTCTAACTTCGATACGATACCTTCAAAAATATCGATATTCGATACCATTTTCGATACCAAAGGGAAAACAACTGTCACAATATTATTATTTTTAAATTTTTTATTTAAAGATAAATATAGAATTAGCCAAGGTCCGCTTGGACCTTAGTTAACTTTCCTCATCGTGAGGGGTCCGGAAATTTTTAATAAAAGGATATGTGTTTTAATATAATTCTTTAAAGTAAAGTGTCATTTATTCCACAGCTACAGCCTCTTAAACAATATGGAGATTAATGTTGATAATTCACTGTTTTCTGTATTTTATCCTTTGTTTACATGAGGAGGATGTTTGAGTGTTTAGCTTTCACCAAACACAGCTCACAGACAAAAGGAAAGTACTACCAAATCAAAAGAGGCTAAAGCTAAAGCTCAGGACCTGGTGGTTTATTGACAACAGCCTGGAATCCTGCATATAATGCCTACTACTCCTTCATACATGTGTGAGAACATTTAAAATACAAAATCATAATTTCAAGCCAAAACAAATTTGTTAAACAAATATGACAAAGATGCCTGTCATAATTGATCTCTGAAATTGAATTGATTTCAGAGGAATGATAATGTCATTCCTCTGAAAACAACAAGAACAAGGAAAAAAGCACTGAGCATTTCTTTAGCATTAGCTGTTGCCAATAATTAACTGTTATTGTTTAATTAGCAGGTTCATCTTTAAACATTTTCAAAATTTAGAATAGAAATATTTATTTCATGTATTTTCCCATGTGGGGACATTTTAATTAATATGCTTATGGTTAGTTCTGTAACAGGATTTAGGATTCACACAGAAACTGACACAACTTAAGGAAGACTTAACATGTGTCACTCATCTCCAAACCCTCCTTTCACACCTTTTCTGTTTTTAATCACCCAAAAGAACATATGTTGGGTTCAAATGAAAAATTACGTGGAGCTAATTACTCACGTTGTTTGTAAATGAGGTCAAATGCAACAAACGAGTCAATACTTAACGACAGAATAAAGAAGTTGACAGACAAATGTACAACTCACCACATTAGACGCCCCTTACTTTCCTCCGAGCTAGAGTCTTTAATCCTGAGATGAAAACTGTCCAGTCCAGGTTCAGTTCTGAATTCATTCTCTGATTATCAAAGTAGCCGGGACTAGAGGATAAAGGGCTGTTGTTCAGCTTCGACACTGACACGGAGCTGTATTTTCTGATTAAAATAAACATTCCCTCTCTGTCCAGGCCTCTCAGATTGTCATACATTCAGAAACCAATAGTGCAAGTAATAAAAAAAATAACTCAATATCGATACTTGGTATCGATACTTGGTATCGAAACATCGGGAAATGAGTATCACATCGTTTGAGATATTTCAGTATCGATATTTATCGAAATATCGATATTTTTGACAACACTAGTACAACACTGCCGCCCGTCCGTTAATTACATTATCCACGTGAGTCCAACAGGAGACAACAACAAGAGACACACACATACAGGATGCTTGAGGAATGAATGGTTTTGATTCAGTCACTGATAGAGCAGAATGCTGAAGGAGACTGAGGTGGCCCAGATGGATCAACAAAATACAAAATTCAGTACAAAAATTTAAAATAAAACTGCTAGACAAGCCCGCCATACAAACTGAAATTGCAGCAATGTTTTTGTTTTACTTTTTGTGGCAAGGTTTATGATACTGTACATTGGAGGAAATGTAAAGCATCCATAGAAGTTGAAATCATAATCATTGACAAAATATGTTTTTCAGACCTTCCTCAAGATTAAGGCCTTTCTCAAGGGCTATAAAACGTTTGGGCACATACTATGATACTAACTCTAACCCAGGAACCCATATTTAGAACAACAAACTAAAAGCCATGTTTTTTTCTGTCACTGTCTGTGATTGTTACTGCACTCAACTATCAGCTGTTGTTGGTGTTCAGTGTGTTTTGGAGAGTGAATATCTTCTAGCTCACGTATAACAGAGTGGTTGTCTTGTTAAATTATATAATGTCACTGGGCTTATCTTAACTCCATAAATGTTAATAAATAACTATTTTAATTCAACTCTCAGGAACTTACAACTGCATTGGACACAGGCTTTATACCTGGATATTTCTGCTTTTATAAATCCCTCCGAGAAACAAGAAAAGATAGCAAATGGAACTTAAATTGATGCTAAGACTGTTTCTGATAAACACTGGATTACAGACTTCTCAAAGGTAAGTTTTATACATGTATAGCAGTCTATTCAGGTTTATGTGTTTCTAATGTCTGTACATATTCAGTCTGTTGTCTTTTCTGCATTTATAGTGTAGTGACAGGTTTGACATCAGCACCCAACTATGACTACACAAAATATCACAAAATGGATGAGGTAGGAGTTATGTCAATACAAATACTTTAAGCACTAAAGTACTTTACACATGATTCTCGGTAGATTGTTAATGACAATGATCTGAGTTGTCTATTCTAATCTTTATGAGCACTGCCCGACAGATTTATGAGTGGATGAAAGACTTAGAACAGAAGAACCCAGAGCTGATCTCGTCTAAAGTCTATGGACACACATTTGAAGGAAGAAACATCACACTCATGAAGGTATGTGCATACAATAATACAAAAGTACAATATTGAAACTGAAAGTGAACATGAATTGAAAAGTTATAAATATTCTTGTAAAAAGGTATTGTAATCAGCACTAGCGCATGTATTATTTTCCCCATATCTGTGTATTTCACTTTATAAGCCCCACCTCTCTCTGCACAGCTATCAGCTCACAGCCTACCCACATCACACCTAACTCCCCCGCTCTACCAATTCCCTCCAGCCCCCACTCCATCCAATACACACTGCCCCTTACAGAAGCCCAGGTGAGAATGGAGCTCCGGAAGATCAAAGTGAGGAAGGCTGCAGGTCCAGACGGCATCAGCTCCAGACTCCTTAAGACCTGTGCAGACCAGCTGTGCGGCATACTGCTGTACATGTTTGACCTGAGCCTGAAGCTGGGAAAGGTGCCACAGCTATGGAAAACATCCTGCGTGGTGCCTGTACCAAAGACGTCGCGTCCAAAAGACCTTGGGGACTACAGACCGGTAGCACTGACCTCACATCTGATGAAAACATTGGAGAGGCTGGTGCTAACCCATCTGCGACCTTTGGTGAGCCCATCAATGGATCCACTTCAGTTTGCCTACCGACCTGGCATTGGAGTGGAAGACGCTGTCATCTTCCTCCGGAATCGGGCTCTTTCTCACCTGGAGAAGGCTGGGAGCACGGTGAGAGTCATGTTTTTTGACTTCTCCAGTGCCTTTAACACCATCCAACCTGCGCTTCTTAGGGATAAGATGGTGGACATGGGAGTGGACCATCATCTGCGTGCTTGGATACTGGACTACCTCACAGACCGACCACAGTATGTGAAAACTCGTGACTGTGAGTCCGACACGATTGTCTGCAACACTGGAGCCCCGCAGGGAACGGTTCTGGCCCGTTTCTCTTCACCACCTACACTGCAGACTTCAGGTTCAGCTCAGCAACCTGTCACCTACAGAAGTTCTCTGATGACTCTGCCATCGTTGGTTTGATCACAGATGATGATGACAGGGAGTACAGAGAACTGATCCAGAACTTTGTGGATTGGTGCCAACGGAGCTGCCTCCAGTTAAATGCGGGGAAAACCAAAGAACTGGTGGTGGATTTCCGTAGGCGCAAACAAACTATGTTACCACCAGTGAACATTCAGGGAAGGGACATTGTGAGAGTAGAATCTTACAAATACCTGGGTGTTCATCTGAACAACAAACTGGACTGGTCGGACAACACTGCTGCGATCTACAAGAAAGGGCAGAGCAGACTCTTTCTGCTGAGGAGACTTAGGTCTTTTGGTGTGCAGGGAGAGCTACTGAAGACCTTTTTTGACTCTGTGGTTGCCTCAGCCATATTCTATGGTGTAGTATTCTGGTGCAGCAGCATCTCTAGTGCAGAAAGGAAGAGACTGGACAGGCTGATCAGGAGGGCCAGCTCAGTACTGGGGATTCCTCTTGATACTGTGCAGGAGGTGGGAGAGAGGAGGATGGTAGCAAAACTATCATCACTGCTGGAGAACGACTCTCACCCCCTGTATGAAACGGTTTCAGCTCTGAGCAGCTCCTTCAGTGACAGACTGTTACATCCGAAGTGTCTGAAGGAGCGATACAGACGCTCGTTTCTCCCTGCTGCTATTAGACTTTATAATCAGAGCTGCTCCCAGTGAACGAGTCACCATGATACTCACTGCTGCTATTTTTTCACTGCAATAATATGTGCAATTTGTTGTTGTTGTTTTTTTAGTGCTATCACTATACTGTAATACTTGATATACTTTTTTGTTTTTGTATATGCTGTATATATAGGTATATATGCATAGTATATATACATAGTATATATCATGTTGTGTATTATGTATATTATATTATTTATGTTTGTAACATACTGTAAGAATTGCTGCTGGAACAGAGAAATTTCCCCATTGTGGGACGAATAAAGGATTATCTTATCTTATAATGTTTTATAATGTTTTATAATGCAAAGCAAAGGAAAAGTACGTACACAAATCATGAGCAAACTTTTAAAAAAGAAGCAACTTTTCTGCATTATTATTATGATTCTGCAGCTTGTATAGAAGCACTGTTCTATCTACAACCTATTTATAAAACCATCAGCTGCTGACATAACTCTAAATGTTGTTGTGACCATTATTCAGCTATAGTCAGTGTAAAAACCTTCATTTACAAGAAAAAATGTGCAAATCTTGGCTTGAGAATACAAAGGTTTGTAAAGTTGCAGCCAAGGGTGTACTCACAGATTTATCATTTGTAATGCTTTAGAAAATGAAATGTAGTATTTATGTGAGCTAATTAGACTAATGTATTTATAGCTGGCAGTAGCCAGCAGTACCACTGAGCTACTGGGGCGGCAGTAGCTCAGTGGTAGTAAGGTAGTAGGTTCGATTCCCGCTCTCTCCACAGTTCATACTGTCGTTGTGTCCTTGGGCAAGACACTTAACCCACCTTGCCTCGTATGAATGTGTAAGAATGTTGAAGGTGTTGGTCGGAGAGTCCGTAGGCGCGGAATGGCTGCCACGTCTCTGTCAGTCTGCCCCAGGGCAGCTGTGGCTACAGATGTAGCTTACTACCACCACTGTGTGACTGTGGAGTGAATGAATAATTGATATGTAAAGCGTCCTTGAGCTCTGGAAAGGCGCTATATAAATATAACAATTATTATTATTATAGCTGGGACTAGAGAACACAGAAGGCAGAGAGAAGAAAGTGGTCTGGATGGACTGTGGGATACACGCTCGAGAGTGGATCGCTCCTGCTTTCTGCCAGTGGTTTGTCAAAGAGGTGTGGACACGAGCCATCAGTCATGTAGTCATTTATATTTAATTCATGAATAATATGCACTTCTTTTCAGATTGTGCAGTCATACAAAACTGATAAGCGACTGGAGCAGATGCTGCAGAACCTTGACATTTATGTAACTCCAGTGATCAATGTGGACGGATATTTGTACAGCTGGACTAACAACAGTGTGAGTGCTCATGTGATTTAACACCTTTAGTTGATGATCGTCTGAAACTTACTGTAAATATGTCCCGTAGACTCAACGGTGGAGAAAGTCTCGCTCCTCTCCTCCGGCAGGAAGTAGCTGTTATGGAGTCGACCTCAACAGAAACTTCAATGCCAACTGGGGAAGTCAGTGTCCTGTTTCAAAATACAGCATATTAGACAAATAACTAACTATTATCTATTAATCGGAGGAAAATTACAGCTAATTTCTTAAACCTAAGCAAGGCATATGAGTATTTAGGGGCACATTTTTAAGCTGTTTTTTATTTATTTTTATTTTATTTAACCAGATAAAAAACTCATTGAGATCTCTTTTTCAAAATATCTCTTTTTCAAGAGTGACCTGGCCAAGACAACAGCATTTACATACAATTTAAAAAACATACATGACATCAACAAAACAAATGATATTTACAGTCAATGTGTACAAGTTTAAAAACAGTTACATTTTCCAAGCTCATTTAGTTCACGCTTCTTTAGAAGTTTTAGTTTTATATGAAGTTTAAACATATTTTATTGCCACAACGTGTAGAGCAAACTGGACTAAACCTATTTGACCAGTGTATATCCATTTTAACATTTAAGATCTTTTGTCATATCTTTAGCGGTTGGTGTGTCCTTCGATAGCTGTGCAGACATTTACTGTGGAGCAGGACCAGGGTCTGAACCAGAGGCTCAAGCTGTTATGGACTTTGTAGGTAACTATAAAGTTTTTACAATTTTCCTAATTAAAAAAATATTCTGTTGCTTTGTTCCAGTCACAGAAATACTAATCAGGCTGCTCTTTTGTTTTTGCCATTGTGTTTGCATATAGGGAGTATGTTGAAGAAGGTCTTATGCTTCCTTACCATTCACTCAGCTGGTCAACTCATACTGCTGCCATATGGACACCCACAGATCACAGCGCCCAATCATGATGAACTGGTGAGTGTTTGTGCTTCTTCATGTCTGACATAAACATCTATTTATTAGATTACAGCAGTTATGGACCTAATAGCACTGCTACATCACTGTCTTTGTTATGTGTCCAGGTTTCTGTTGGTAAGGTTGCAGCAGCAGAAATTAAAAAGATTCATGGGATGGACTACACTGTTGGAACATCACAAATCCTCTGTAGGACACACACACTGCCCTCTGCCCTGTTGTGGCAATACATTGTACTTTCCACAGTCAAAATTAAGTTTTTTCTTTTAGTTAAGTATTGCTGCTGTTTTTTCAGATCCAAATTCTGGTTCAAGTTGTGACTGGGCTCGTCTCAGTGGGATACCCTTCTCTTACACTTTCGAGTTGAGAGACAAAGGTGAGTTTTATGTACAACGTGAAAAGAAGCTAGTCTTTGTAGTGAAATGATTACTATACTCATACTCATCAGGTGAGTTCAGCCAATTGCTTCCTGAGGAACAGATCAAGCCGACCTGTGAGGAGGCCTACGCTGGAGCTCTGTCTATCATCTCATATGTTCACGATAAGACCTTCCGCAACAGCACCATCCCGAACTCTGTGGACACTGTCACACACTTAAGCTCACTTTTTAGTATCGTCCTGACAATCTGGAGCACTACTGTCTGTTTTTCTGCCACCACTGGACTGTGGAGTGGGTAAAAGGGCAAAAATTGCAGTAAAAAACATTTTCCTCTCCTTTACACCAGGTGGCAGTATAACATCACCAGTCGGTTATCTACACTGACATAATTTCTTATTTATGAATTTATAACAAAGTAACTAAAGTGTAGTGGTCTTGTTATGAAAAGATTTAGATCATGTTTTGTTGTAGCTACAGTACATTTGATTTTATTATGAAAAACAATAAATACATAATAAACCCCTTTTCTATATATATCTTTTCAACTCTGGACTAATGGTTCTTTTGTCATTTTCTACTGAAGTGAATTTCATTTAAAAAAAATAACATAAAGAACAAATTAGTGGCTACAAGGAAGTTTTATTAAAATATA
Source organism: Perccottus glenii (assembly GCA_024416835.2). Lineage (NCBI taxonomy): Eukaryota > Metazoa > Chordata > Actinopteri > Gobiiformes > Odontobutidae > Perccottus > Perccottus glenii. Next base: position 22,146,395 of record CM044560.2, read on the forward strand.
ATACTTTCTAGAAGTCCATACACTGGTTTACACATCTCTCACACCCTCATCCAGCCAATGACAAAGCTCCTTGAATGAAGAGGAAAATTTTCAAGCTTACAACCCATGTTTATGGTCTTGTGTGCCGGATAGCTTACACTTTTATTTGACTTAACGCTCTTGTCCTCAGCACAATCTAATGCAGTCTTTTAGTCACGCAACACTAGACTGAGGTATACTACAGTGAAGATAAAGCACAGACTAAACACAGACTCACATCATCTGGCAGGAACATAGGTCTGTATTAGTGAGTAAAGATATGAGGGTGCAGAACCACTTTAGAGTTAATACATATACATGCATGTCTTTGGACTATAGAAATCATCTGCATAAAAAAGTCCATTGTAGTCTTAAAATAAGAGTCCTGCATTTTTAATAGACAAGGTGTACATTCACATATTATCTCTCTTTGTGAGGACAGTCCTTGACAATTGACAATTGACAATTACTCACAGGGCCAAGACTAAGAGACTGACACTCAATCATTTATAATCACACTGTATTTAATACCCAGACCTTTGTTGTAAAAACTTTTTCTGGTCTTCACACTGTATGATTTACACTGCACACACACAAACATACAGAGCTATTGTACAGAGTGCAGCTGAACACCTTGTTTGAGGCTGAGTGATGGGCCAGTGACTCTGATGGCTGTTGCCTAAAGGTGTATCCACATTGGGAAAAAATATATATCTAGTCTCACATAAAACCTCGACAAAACTGAGAGACAGGTCAAATACCAAGGGACTGAAAGAATAATAAGCAGGAACATGGCTACAAGCAGACTTATACGGGCCTTTAGGGAGCTAACGACTCACAGCTCCATCACTTACACTCATGAAACATACACACAGAAGCATGGACTTATAGAAGTAGGCTGGGTACAGAGACACAGATTGAAGGTGATTATAATTCAGTGAAGTCTGGCTGGTTTTGCCAGCAGCAGCTCATCCATCTATTTGTGTGTGCGGTAGGTAGGTACAGTAGGTAGGATTGTATAGGTAGCAGGGGGAGCAAAAAAAACATAATGAGCACTTATAAATCACAAAGATAGGCAACGTGAGACAGAGAAAAAGGAAACTCTAACTCGGAAAAGAGGGAATGAAGAATGGATAGATGGATAGGCCAAAAGGGAAGGAACTGCTGAGCACAAAAGCTAATGGGTTATGCAAAACAAATCCAGCCAGTGCACAAACAGCAGGAATTCACAGCAAGGACTTTTGTACACACTTATAATGCAAAAGCAGATAACGTTTTTATACATTTTCCAAAATTTATGATATCAGTTACACCAAAGTTGAGTGGCTTTAAACCATTAGCACCACTTTTAAAACAGCGCTATGCAAAGAATAAAGTACAAGCCTCTGTTAATTGTTTTCCAAAATGGCATTTATCTGTTTTTCTAAATAAACTCTTCATATATCAAAGTGGTTGAACATAAACTAAAGAGTGAAGTGGAGGCAATTTCAAAGTTAAGTAGAGAAACCTATACATTTGAGTGTAGGGAGTAAATGATTCTTTACAAAACAAATAGCCTGAACTGATATAAAGAAGAATGTGTCTAGACTTATGCCATTTGTTTGTCAAGAATGCTTAATAGTTTTCCCCAGCCAAGATAGACATTTCATTTTGTAGGTTGAGCATAAGCATGATTTTTGAGTTGGTAAGAAAATAACAGTAAAGGGGTAAAGAAAAGACCTGGCAGTAGTATCTGGTATCCACAGTAAACAGTAACAAATAGTAAATGTTTTGATAAAGTCTGTACTTGTTTTATTTTAATCCAAAATACATATTGGTCCTAAATTCTTGTCACAGCCTAAATGATAAATGCTATTGTAAGCAGGTTTTGTGTCACTGGCCTAGATATGTCAACAGGTTGAGTTTCTCATGGTACATTTACAATTAGGGCATTTTCTGTTATCTGCTTCTCTGACCATCGATTATATCTTTGCAATTACCTACATCTACTGTATGTGACCTGGACATAATCCACTTTATCAGTAACTTTTACGAGAAAGTGTCTTGCTTTATGTCAGTTGTGTTGAATTTAGGTCAGTAAGATGCTTTCAGTCGGGATATATGACATATGACAGAGATATACAGTATATCCATGACATAAGATGCATTGTAAGAATTTAATTAATACACTAGAGCAAAATTAAGCACTCAAGTTAAAAGAACGTTTTAATTGTGTATAATCATCTCAGCAGAACACTGTCTATCTAAAAATGTACATTTAAAGGTCCCTGAAAATGTGTGGAAGAATATTCATTTAACTTTTTTGAACAGATTTTTGCAAGATTGGATTTAATTTTAAATTTTTCTTAACCAAGCTTTTCCTTTGATGTACTTTTACAGGGTTTGGCCCCAGAAGGCTGTCGTAGGTGCACACAGGCTGTAGAAAGGAGGGGTGTGTAGCTGCAGTCTGCATTGTCACCACAAGATGCTGCCAAAGGGCTATACATTGCACATTTACAATACTTGTGCCTTCAAAAACTTTAACTAGTGGTGGTCTTAATATACATACTGTTAAACATATTATTATTACCACGTTGATGCATAAGCAGACAAATGGGTCACTTAAAATGGGACTTGTTTCAGATTACAGTATCAACATGGATAATGACGACTAATTATAGCAATTTCAAAGTAATGTAATAACTTGTAATAACAACTTTTGTCAAAAGAATATATACTTTGGGTAAAACAATCTGACTAAGAACTTTCATAAACTGATTTTGAAACCCCCACTGGCAGATAGAGTTATAACCTTTATGTGTTAAAAAGTACAAATGATGTTTTTCTTCTTCAAAGTGTTGAAACTGCTGTGGGGCCTTTACATGGTTATATACTCCACTCATTTCTATTATTATTGGAAATGGGACAACACCATTTTTTCCCACACTGCATATACTGTAGATACTCTGTCATTTATAAATCTGACCATGCCACACATATTTCAATGATGGATATTAATTTGTGTGAAAGGGCTCCTCGACGTTGACCCAGGACCCTTCTCCTCCACATTCTTTTATAGCTAATCAATGCACATGGCTCCATTTTTCACACACTGTCCACTGCTGATCAATGGGAATTATGCCATGCTTTTTAACTGTCACTGTTAATCAATGAAGGCGGTGCCATCATCTGCATCAGGGGACCATCAGTAACACATCACACTGGTAGGCAGACAGGTTGTTTATGTGAGAAGTGTGAGCGAGGGAAGCAGACCAAACAGTCAGAGGTTGGGAATCTGACTCTACAGGGGGAAAAAGCTAAGGAAGTGGGGCTGATCATATTTCAAATTATCACTTGACTCATGGCTGTCAACATGCAGCAGCCACACAACCTCCCACCCTTCTTTTCTTTCTCTAGAGTCTCTCTAAAAGAATGTGTTGTGCATGAAACTATTTCAGTATGGAAGTATGCAAATGAAAATCCTTATCCCTCTAACTTTATTCTTTAAAGTTTTAGAGTTATAAATCATTATAAAATTAAAATCGTATTAAGTGAGTCATGGAGTTCCACAGGGCTTTATTTTAGGAACATTTTTTTTCTATGGCCCTCTTTGTTTATTGTTCTTCCAAATCTGGTAGTTTTTACTTCTAGACTAAAAAAAACCAACAACAATAAATAGTACAATCCTGTTCTTGAAATTATAGCTTTAAACTATTAACTACAGAAAACGTCAAAAAGGGTTTCTTCGGCTTTGAAGTAAGTTTTAGGCAATTATTACATACAGTATGTAGTGTTTCTTTGTGAGCTGTGATGGGCTGACATCTTCACAGTTTTAAAACCTCCCGGTAATACAAACAAAGGTGAAATATGGTGAAATGCCAAAACAAAAAATGCATGTCATTAAAGAACACAGTTGGTAAAATAAAATTGCTTTTAATCTTGACATATGTAAGAAAGTTTGGAAGCGAACCTCTTGCTGCAAATCACTGTGTCCTTATCCTTTCCTTTAGTTAGTACAAAGAACGCCAAGCATAGTTTACTCAGTGGTGAATTCTTTGTTCAGTTTGTCATTGTACCAGTAGGTCATAAGATTGAAATTTTTTATCATCCCTGATAGTTTTATATAATGAGAAATAATGAGTTGCTCCTGTAAAAACATTAAAGAATTACAGCATCGCGTGTCCCAGTCCTGACCACTAACTGCAGAGTGATTTATTTGATGATGATCTCGAGGCCTTTATCCGTTTGAAGGCTTTCCTTGGGTAGTTATAACAACATGCTTTCTTTGTCTCTTGAGTTCGAGTGTCTTTCAGTAAAATGGCTCATTATAGATGTTTTCATATCTCCCTGTCCAGCTGTAATAGCTACAAGGTTTGTTCAACCTTTAAAACTTATGGCTCTTTCATGAACAATTACGTCTTGTCTGGCCTTGAAACCAAGACATGGCATACAGCCGCTCTTCCTCTTTTGTAAACTTACTGTAACTGTTGACCTTGCATTATCCACATGAGATAACTATGAAAATAACTCACATCCTTTCTTCCTGTTCACGCGCCAGGAGATAGAGCAACAGGGAGAGCGTAAACCAAGATACTGATGATGAGGAAGACAGCGGGGCACGGAATGGAAACACAAACTAAAGTAGACCACACAGTAATCATGCCAGTCACAGACCATCGCTAAGAGGTGAGGAGGCCATCTGTGTCTCGCTCTGCTCGTGAAATGACTCGCCTTCAAAACAGGAAATAGTCAATATCATTCTAATGCACCCGGGAACACACTGTGAACGGCCTGATGGACTTTGCTATTTGTGTTTATCAGAGGATTGCAAACCTGAGATTGTACTTTGTATCATTGTGTCTTATGCAGTTGTTTATATGTCCATTGCAAACTGTTCTTATATCAAAGAATAATGCTCATCCAATACATGCACTCTAGGTGGTATGGATATTTTGAGTAGTGCCAAGTTGCCAATTTAGCAGTGGGTACGCTACTTGAAGTACAGCAACATGTGGCCTAAAAGGACTTTAAGATGTAAAGAAATGCCTGCAAACCTCTTGATAGGCTCCATATATCTTTAAAAAAACCCTACATTGAAACATTCTCAAACCTATTGTTAAGGTTGTGTCTAAATTAAATAAAGTAGTTGAAAAACTGTGGCATTAAAAATGGAAACGAACCCAAAAGCTAGATTCAGATTATTTAGAACATTAAGCAACAGATACATACAGTACATAATCAAAAGAACATGCTAGTGTTGTTCTCAGGGTCTTAAAATAATTTTGTGAAGGTCTTGATCTTATCATGGTTTTGATGATACTTTCTAGTCTTGGACATTGGTCTTTGGTTTTTGTGGTCAGAGAATACACAGCATTACCATTATCTGTTTTATCATTTAAAAAGCTAAAACTAATTCACACACAGCTGATCCTAATCAAACAGTTGGCCTTGTGTGTGCTTGTTTGAAAAAAAATATATATAGTTTGGTGATTTTGATTTATGGCTTAAGATGGTTAGATCTTTCCAGGGCACAGGGTGGAACACATTTTATGAAACTCTCTATCTTTGTTCAAAACTTCAATAAAACCACAGAGGGTTACAAAATGTTTTGTCTAAGACCTTTGATCCTACATGTTTTAATTGGTTCATAACATCTCTAAAACCACAAGTGGCACTTTTGTTTTAAACACTGCCTCTAGGGGGCACTTTTGTCTCACACAGAAGAAGTGGAAAGAGCTCTGCTAAAATGAGTTTGTAATGCATGCTAAACAAATACTTGAGAAATGTAGTGCAGTATTATTAGAAGAAAACTTCACCTTTAAAATGAGTCATTGATCTTAACAAACATTACAGAATGCGTCATGTCTGAAATATATAAAAAGGTTTTATAAGGTCTTTGTTGAATCTAAATAAAGTTTTTATTTTTATAACCTCAGGTAAAAAAAGCTCTGAACCCTTTTGTGACTCTGTAAGTTGTGATTGGTAGCAGTGTGGGTGTGTGTGGGAGGAGGTTCATTTTAAAAGGTCAAACAACTGTAATCTGGCATTAAAATTCTCTGCTTTTTGTTTTTTGGCACAAAAGTGATCTGACATTCTATGTAAATTTCTCCCTTTGTGCTTCATTTTCATTTCCTTCTCTCTTGTACATCTGTTTCTGATACTCCCATTGCTATAGTCTGAAAGGAAAGTTAAATGGTATTAGTGGAGCTAGACACAGACTCCATTGCCATGTTTTGCTAAAACTGTACAGTAAAGGTTAGCACAGCATCATTTCCTCTGCCAAAGGGTCTCCTATAAAACCAGTTTCCCCACAGTGTAGTCAGAGATAAAGTACATTTTTGTGACTCGACCAGAAAGTAAGCCTCAATGACTAGACTCGGACTTAAACCTGGGCTTGTTTATTCTCAGACACAACGACTTGTGACTCGACTCAGACTTGAGAACTGATGACTTGGACTTAGACTCAGACTTGAGCACAAAGGGCTCACAAGTCGGCCTGTTGCATGTGTTCAGAGCGGGACAAACTGCTCTCATTTAACTCAAGCTCCTAAAGGCTACAGCTTTAATTTATATGCCACAATCAAAATTCCATTAAATGTGTTTTTTGAAATAGGCTTATACAAAACTAAAATCTATATCAGAGTGTTGGTTTGGCTTCCACGGTTTTCAGATTTGTATCTCACTTTGGTTTGACTTGGACTCGACTTGGACCTTTCTTTAATGACTCAGACTTGCAGTTTAACTAAAGATGACTTGATTTGGACTCAACATGAAATTTTTTGGATGACTTGGACTCATTCTCGGATTAGTCTTTGGTGACTAGGACTTGGTACTAGTCACCACATGTACTTATTGTTTTTTTTTTTTGTGCTATATTTTCTTTTTTTATTTCTATGAGGACTTGAAAGTGACTTGGACTCATAAACTGGTGACTCGACTACAACACTAAGTGTGGTATGGTTGAGGTCAATAAAGTAGAGTTAAGTTAAGCAGTCTGTTGATTGGACAATACATAATGTTCAGCAACAGCTGCATTCAGTTTTGAATGGATTTGTTGTTTCCTTCTGATTTAATAAAATTGCATTAGCTGTCTATATTGCAATTAAATACAAGCAAAAAATGGGACATTACTACAAAGTGAGTTTCTAAAATGTAAAAAAATGTAAAATTTCTCTGTGTTTAAAAGTGAGAAAAACAACAGAAACAATCTTCTTATTCTACTTTGAAAACTCAAACTTCTTCAGGGGTTACCTGTACCATGTAGTGCCAACCCAACCTGTGCCGTACTGCTCAGTAAAACTATGGCCATAATCAAGGTGTTAATACAATGGGGTTTGTCTTCAGAGTTTGTGTCCTCTTGTGTCTTCTCCTCAAGATCTGCATCTATCAGAGCGTCTTCATTTGTCATGCTGCTGTGTCAGAGCCATAAAACTGCTGAGGCGTCGGTGGCGGACATTCAGGGTCAGAAGACACCCCGCAGGTTGCTTCCTAATGATGTGAAAAACACGGCATTTCATCAGAAGCTCATTTAGCTCAAAATGGAAAATATACCGCCCTCGCAGCAAGACTGAATCCGAATGAACCGTGTACCGATGGACTTAAACATGATTTTATTTAACTCTGGAGAAGATAAAGTTGAGACACAATGGTGATTTCCATAATGAGACTTTTTTTATTGTATTTTAAACGACAATTAGTAATATAGGTAATTCAATACAAGATTATGTGTAATTTTATTTTCTAAACAGGAACAATATTGTATAATCCTTTCACTCCTTGCATTTGTCTGAACCAGTTTTACTTGTTTAAAATGCAATGCTAACCACAAAAAACATTAGACTAACTAAAAGAGTCTTGTTGGTGACTCTGTTGCTGTTTAGACACAACATTAGCATAGATTGCAAAGCCTCTATGCATACAGACAACCTTTTTAAAAATACCATCACATCTCCACTGGCTCATATGTAACAGAGGGAAGAGCAGCGCCAAGTATATGGATGGAAGGACAAGGCTAAGGGGAGGGGGTCAAGCAGACACAACTGATAAAACTAGCTCTGACCACACTGTCAATCTGCTTATCATATTTAAATTTGTTTTAAAGATAAGATAACAGCGTTACACTAGGTCTGAGTCTTGCTGTCAATGCACCAACATCACAAAGTTGAGGTTCAACAAATGAAATATACTCTGTTTTGTCCTCATTTACTGTATATGAAGAAAGTTTATCCTAACCACTGCTTGATGTCAGCAACACAGTCAATTAAAGCTTTGAGTGGATATCATACTTCTGGCTTCATACATTCAGTCTGCTAAATGTCCCATAGTAAGTTAACATCATCACTGTCTCTTATTGTTCTACTGTTTATGTTGATGCCATATCACTTTCCTAGTGTTCCTCTTGTTCCAGTAGTTGGGACAAACAGTGTATGAAGCACATATATATTGCATTTTTTTTGATACTTTGGCACAAGCACTATAGTCGCTAGTCATCTACTTAAGGCTAGAAATAGACTATGGATAAGTGTTTAATATAGTTGGTATGGTAAAGTTTTTAACTCAGACGTATGATGGGACAGGTTCAGGCATCTGATGTGACGCTGACAAATGGGTAGAGTATGTAACACAGAGGCATGCAGGGGAGGGTGTGGCACTGCGGATGGTCAGGGATATAGACAGTGGCGAGTGGACGGGGGATGGAAGCAGCTGGAGGGATGACTGGTGTGGGGAGTAACGTGCAGCACGGGACAATGCTGGGTGAGCCATGATAAATGCCTGAGGTAAAAGGACAATAAAGGCAGAAAGGATAAGATAAAAAAGCATTATGTTTAGAGTCAATTTTAGTGCTAACATTTCTATTTTAAACTTATCAATAGCAGCAAACAATAGCCTGAAAGATGGAGGCAGGATACAGTGACTAATGGTAAAGTGAGGTGTCAGCATAGATGGGATGAAGAGCTAAAAGGAAGGAGGGTGGGGTACAGATGGATGGGAGTGGTGTCATGGTGCTTAACTAATGTTTCCCAGGCCTGTAGTTCAATTCCTTTTCAGAATTAAAGGCCCATCTATCACTCCACTGTGCCTCGTTAGCGGTGAAGCCTAAACCAATCCCAACACAACCATTTACATTTTAAGTAAGATGGACGAGGGACTTTAATCTTTTCATGTCCCCGACTGTCACCCTTTTACTGTTTTTGCTTTCCCTTGTGCATCCTTTAAGACTAAACTCAATGCATGTTCATGTGCAAAGCCCTCCTCGGAGACTTGGATCATCTATTAACAACAAGCCAAGCACAAAGGACGAAGCAGTCACCTCCTTCATGTTTCAAGTTGATTAAAATTGTTTTGTACTCAGCCTAATAATTATATGAAGGGTATTAACTTACACAATTATACCTATTGTTTATTAGGCACTTTATTCCAGCTTGGTCATTAAAAGTCAATAACTATGTTCCCAATAAGATTTTAGAGCTCAGTTTGGAATGGGTGCTTGTGAAGAAGCTGTTGTGTGCAGGATATGAGAGTCAGTTATTTCAATCACATTTGAAGCAAACTTTTAAAATGTTGGTGCAATGACACTGGCCAAATCAAAGAAGTGCTGCAATAAGAAGAATTACAGTTTCTTGTGTATTCCCAGCTTAAAATTGTTAAAGCTGCAACAGAAATCTATACATTTCAGGTACTCATGTCCAAATATTCTGCTTGTGCTTATTGTAATGTACACAGCACCAACCAACCAAGTAAAAACAGAAAGAACTGTTGCTAGACATTACATTTACCACAAGACAAAGCCAGACCCTTTCACTTTGTGAGAGAAGTGGGTCTGGAACCCACTCCCATTGGACACGACTTCCACCAAGTTCACTGAGCAATCATAACCATTCACTCACTTCTGATTGTTTATGTCAATCTAATAGCAGTCATTTAATATGTGTTAATATTTAATTTGCTCCGCCTCCTGGGAATCCAACTTGAATCAACAAAGGACCAAACTAAGTAGTTGTAAAGAACAGAAAAAGTATTAGCCAGGCTTAAAAAAGTACATCTAGCATCACTTTTTTTTGAATAGTACTGATTATCACAAACACAAGAAAATCTTCACTTGAGAAAACATTGTTAATTTGTGTTTTATTTTCACTCTGGAATCTCTATTTCCAATCAACAGAGCTCACCTTTTATGAACCGTCTTGCACTGTTGGAGCCACTGTGAAGAGGACACCAAAGTGGTACAGAACAGTGAGCTTATATGTGATCCTTAATTTACCTTTGGACAATAGAAACATCTCCAAAGCTGCCGTATCAACCTGAATCCTATTGCTCCACCAGAATCATGCCTCTTATTACCATAGCACACAATATTATGCTTATTCAGATATTCTACTTTCCTTGTTTAATTGGTAAAATATGCATCTATCTCAGGCTCTGTCCCAACAGATAAAAAAGACCAGCTTATATTTCAAACTCAATTCAATTTTAGTGATAAACTGCAAAGGGTCTTAATTACTTTTGGTTTCTATAAGTCTCCGAGTCATTTCTCACAGACCAGAAAGGATACAGCAACAGTTTCCAGCTTCAGTATTTACAACATAATTATCAGGGAGCCACCGAATCGTCACTATATCAATGTCACTCTAACGCCCAATGTAATTATTAGGAGAGGGGGTATTTTCTCAGAATGTGCAGTCCAGTGAGACTATGGAATAAATAGTGTCGACCAGGGCGTGCAAGGTACACAAAAACTATATAAGAAGGTTAAAATACATCTATGTCTTTGTGGCTTACACAAAACACAATGTGCTGACAACACATGTAGCAATAGTCACTGTTGTTTTAGGATCTGATAATTCCTTGTTGAGATTTTATCAGATTTAGGCACTTTGGATGGGGTTGGGTAGATTAACTTTAACTAATACGTCCTGAAAAAAATGTCATGTTGTGTTTTCAAATGTGTGGTTGTACTATGTGTGACCCGATCAAAGATAACCAATCTCTTCAGCTGCATTCAACATACTCCACATCGCTAATCGTGTAGCACGCATTCTACAATATCCCTCGATAATGAGATCAATGTTATGTCTAAAAGAGATATCAACAGAAGACTGAGAGGATTCTGTTGCAGTATGGCAGCTCATTTCACAAGAACAAAAATCTCACTTCAAGTAAATGCAAACCTTTAAATCTGTTTTTGTTTTGTTGTGGCATCAGTGAAAATTATTTACCGGCCTCGTCCATGAAAAGTATTGGCTACTAGCTACACACATCGAGTAGAACAACAAAAGCAAAGTATTGTGTCTTTGTGCTTCAAAAACCTATGTTCTGATAATAAACTATTGTTTGCATTAGATATATAAATCCACATTAAGGCTTCAGAGTGTATCAGCACTGCTTCCATGTAAAAAAAGTTGCTGTTTTCCTTCTTCATGTGTGTAGTAAGTGTATAGCATCAACAGCTGAGGTTATCAACTGAGGTGTGAACAAATAATTCTGATTACGCTACAGGCTGCACTTGCATTTTGGCGTTGTTTAAAAGAGTGCAGTTCTGAGAAGCTTGTTATATCCCTTTGCACCACTAGATGGAGTCATGAGCTTATGACCTTGTGGCATGTGTTGATTTTTCTCATGTTTCTGCTTCCATGTCAAATACAGAAGAAATGTTCTCATGATTCAGAGCTGAGTAGCACATGTTGGTGTTTATAGACTGTGTTTGCACACACACCTGTCCTGATGAACACACGTCCTTTTTAAAAAAATATTTCACTCTCCCTGACTTCCTCTCGGCCTGTCGGTCTGTCTGTCTGCTGACGGTGGCCATTATAAAAAGCTGTCCCGTCTGATATGTTGCTGGGGGCAGTTATTGATGCCCCTTCATTACGTATTATTGTAGAGTGCCTCCATTACTGCTGACCAGCTTTAAACACACTCACACACACACTCCATCACATGTGCAAATGGAAGAGCGATGACATACACACACTGTCTGCAGAACATGAGGGATTGTACAGTAAGATGGATGAAACATACATCCATCAATTTTTTTTTATATTAATCACTAGAGAAATCTCAATAGTCTCAAATTAAAAGCCAGTTTTTATACCAGTCTAATCATTGTCAAGTGTGTCAAATACTAAAAGTTTGGTGACACTTTATTTTACAGTAATGTGTAACAAACTGTAACTACATGGGACACAGTGGCTCAGGTAGCAGTCATCCTAGAATGGGAAGGTTGGCAGTTTGATTCTCGCTCTCCTGTATGAATGTGTGAGACTGTAGAGGTGAGTTTGGTGGTGGTCAGAGAAGGCTGTGAGCGCTGTGTGTATGGCCCCCTCCCTCTGTATGCCCCAGGTGTGAATGTGTGTGAATGGGGTTGAAGCATCATGGCACTTTTTTACAGCCAGGTACAAAAAAGACCTACATAAATGCACCTATTTACATTGAACATACATAAGGAAATAATGTGTACTTACACTTAGGGTAGGGTTAGTAGAAGTCACATGTTTTAACAGTTTGTTACACAGTGTGTTTCACAATGTATCAAATGTAGTGTAAAATAAAGTTACAAAAGATTTTGTACTAGTTATTTAAACACAACTTTGTTTATTTAGTTTAACTAATGAAAATCATATTCAGTCAACTAGTTTGAACAACTTAATATTGTTTTTCAATATGACATAACTTGTGTAATTCAGAAATATCAGCAAATTTTAAGAAAAAATGTCTGAAAATAGTTACTTAATGGTTAGTAATTTAGACTTTAACCGTTTACCCCAGCTGGTCCAGGCAAACGGACACTCTCCTTCAGTCTGGGTCTACATGGGTTTTCTTGAGCTTGTCCCGGGGAGACTGCTGAGTTTTCTTCGGCTTTGCTTTGATGATTTTTTTTTTTAATTTGTGCTATATAAATCTTGTCTTTAGAGAAAACTATAGAACTTTCCACAAACATTAGGACTGTATTATAGAGTTGGTGGTTAGATTATGCTTGGATTACTAAACATGGTGTGCCATTTAAAGGACACTTAATGTGTTATTTCAGTAAAGTTTACTTAAGGACTTGATTAAATTTAGATACTGACACTAGTACATGTGTAGCCTACTTGAACTCATTTGACCTCCACTGATACTGCCATGATTTGAGATTTTGGTGTCCTTTATGGAACTGTTCGGAAAAGATTTACTGTAAACAATGAAGAAAGTGCAAATAATGTGTCAAACAACCCTCCAAAGCAAGTCACATGATCCCTGTTGTTATTAAGAACTAACATTGCACTTACTCAGTGCTTTAAGTTTCTGGAAATGTTGTATTGTGTCATTGTTTGTGTTTGAAAATTGAAGATGGTAGAATGGATGGTAGATGCAGTCTTGTCTGTTCTAATGTGTTTATGGAAACCGAGACAGTATTATTGAAGGAACACCAGGGGCTAGAGTAAGGGTCTGATGTTGAATTCCTTTAGTAAGTCGTTCTGCCAATACAAGCACACTGACTGTTTTTGAAGTAAAATCTAACTACTAAATCACTCTAATCATCACAAGGTTTGCTTTGGGAGCACTTCAGCATAAAAAATGTATTGTTGAGCTGAAAGAGACACATAGGTGATATACTGTGTAGCATTAATGACAGGACGGTAGTATGGGACGGTTGGTTCAAATGATCCTTCACACACACCTCCTCCACTGAAGCACTGTTAACACAAGGCTCAGTGTGATTTATAAGTCACAGGACACACACCCTGTTTATCCTACAGATGCCCCTCATATGAGAAAACCATGAGCAGTGGAGAAAGCTATTTGACAGATGCTTTTTATGAGGCTGACACTGACTCTCTATTTGGAAGTACCTTAGTTTGATCAGAGCTTGCACACATTCACAGAGGAGCATATGGAAGTACTTTTCTGTGTTTGTCTCTGTGCTTCACTGTGTTGTCTTAGGGTTTAGTTACACTTCAAATGAAGCAGTGTCGGTCATTACGCTCTCACATGTGAAGACGGAAAGATCATTGTGAGCATGTAAAGTTTGTGACAAATGTCATCATAGTTTTATCACTGTAAATTTTGATAAATGACCTTGGTGGCTGCAGAAAATGTAAAATATAAGCACTGTTAAGTGGAGCAGTTGCTCTCACAGTGTAGACTTTACAGAGACTGTGCAGCTGTGGTTAACACCTCCAACTCACAGTAGGGAAGTTGTTGGATTGATTCCCAACTGGGCAGGGGACCTCTGTGGGGGACTGTTATTCTTCTGGGGTTCTCTATGAGTACCATGGCTACAGTCCAAAGACATGCACAGAAGTTAGGTAAACTGTGAATCTCAATATTTTTTTAGGTGTGGACGCAGGGGTAAATAGTTTGTTTCAGAACTGCAGTTATCATCTGTTAACAGTGGCTAGAGCTTAAGTGACCAGGACACATTAGAAGGTGGCATGACCTACTGTAATCTCTTTGTAAATGTAAAGAAGAATGTCACATGGTTTGGCACATTCTATGCTGCTAATGTGCTTCTTTTTTTTTTTTTTATAAGTGTGAGCTGGCCATGCATCTGAAAATGCCAGGTCTAAACTGTTTTCCATCTAACATCCCATAAATTCACACCATAAGCAATCTGTAAAATCTCCAATCGCTGACAAAGGGGAAAGTTTTTGCTTGAACCTAAGCTTGGTTGACTGTCATTTCCAAAAAAGTGAGCTCTGCTCAAACTTAACTCTATGTTTGATTCAATGGATTTGCACACACTTGTCATTCATGATGCATTTGGTGAAAATCCAGGTTGGAAAGAATAAGTCATAGCGGGGAAAAAAGTAAAGAAATACTATGTTTTGTCATATACAGTCATTTGTCATGTTTAATAGGATAGACCTTGTTTTGGCTTCAATAAATATTAAGTGTCTAACTCACATAATACTATTTAAAATACATTAAAACTGCTATGTTCAAGTTTGTTCTGGCCCAAAAGTGAAAGGCTGTTTAAGAGACGGGGGTAAATGCATCAGCGATCAGTGTTCCCTTGTTTAAATGTGACAGATGTGCTGCTAAACATCCAGATCTTTTTTCAATGAGATAGAGCCTATTAACAAACAGAGCGGGGACAGTGTGTGAGGGGTTGCATTAGTAAAGTAATGAAGAGACAGTGAGGCTGAGGTCTTGCACACTAATTACAACATGATGAATTTGTCTTGGAACAACAAGCAGCATCTGAACGTTGCCTTGTCTCGTTGACTGATTATGCAGAGCCACCTCCCGCCTCATCCATCATATATTCCTATTGGCTCTCTGGGAAACGGCTGCCGTGTGTACAGTACTTTATATTTGTTTGTTCGCGGCTAAGGGTCTCTTTGAACACACTCTTTGCTTTACAATCACATGGTGTCTGGAGAGGAGTGGTCAAGCAATTAACCAGCTGTGCTAACGATCATCTCGCTGCAGAATCACACATTGTTTTACAGCACCATGCAGCACTTTACTGCCTTTGTTGTCACGGTGATATAGTATTGGCCACTGTAAAGTGCTGATACCGTTTGATTGTTTTGGCCTCTCAAGCCTGTTCTTTTACACACAAGTACGAACACACAACTGAAAGTCATTCCCTCTGTCTTCTATACACACATCCAGCACACATTACCATTCTTTTATGGCTTTTGTATTTTTTATGGCCAGTGCCTATCGTTCTGCCCTGGGACCAATCGGACGCCTTACATTTCCCTTATCGTAAAATACAATAAGTATGTGCTCGAGTAAGACCCCAGAAGCTGCAAGTACTTCACTGTAAATCTTTGTTGTGCATATTATCTTCTGACAATAATGTTTTACAATGATAAAAATTAACAATGGCTATATCTGTTAATGGTGTGTGGAATATACAGTAATAGTCGCGCTGAGATTGCACCATTTATAAGATATGCCCCTAACAAGTGCCAGTGTTTAGTTTATCTATGCTAAACTATCAATGTAAATGCCAACATTAGAGCTAATAGAAGACACTGCTGAGTTTACATGTAATACAAACATATTTAACCAATGGAGCCTGGTATAAGTAAAATATTATGTTAATACATTTCTAGTATGATAATCTTTTTATTTTCTGAGTTTTTAGCTTGGAAGCCTTCTGGAGTAAAAGTTAAGACTTTAACACTGTATAGGATTCCAGGTGCAACAGATTGACTTTACCTTTTGTCCAACTGTGTACGTTGTTTGTTTTGCATATGGACTTATTTGATGTATAGCTGATGTGTTTTGTTTGAGGTCCTAGTCCATGAGCTCACTTGTTTGTCACACTGCATATAAGCTTGTGTCATTATGAAATAAAGTTGAGAGAACTGACCAAACCATGAACTGGCGTTTTGAATCATTGGCGTTTTTCCTAATTTTTCTCCCTTTGGCCAGAGATTTGGGCTTGGCACAACATAGAACTAGTTATTCCAGAGCCCAGCCTCAGACCTAAAACCATGAGAAGGCCAGATCAAATAAAACCAAGGGAATAAAAAGGACTGTGTACATTGAACTCTCAGATAACACCAAATAGAAAACCTTTTTGTTACATTGTCTAATCCTTGCACCTAATATTATTTGAGGGATTTGGGGATTGAGTAACCATGGTAACAGCTACAACTACTGGTTATTAATAAAAATGTAAGTTCAAAGGTTTCACCAAAGAGACATTTTGAGGATTACAAATGATAATATTAGGGATAACTTAGTGTATTGTTAAAAGAGTTGATCTTGAGAGGTAGTCCCGGGGTAAGTCAGCTCGAACCCCACTGCCCACACATTAACCCCGAGCCAGGTCAAGAACGACACCTGTATTTCAGTTTTAATATGTCTCTGTAATTAACACTGCTCCCACCACCATCACAACGTATAGTAGTCTTCAATCATTCATAAAAGTCTTTGATTCAGCAATCTTTGGTGTGGTGTGAAGGAGGGCTTGGTTAATGGGGGTAATAAGATTGAGGGAATAGTCAGAAAGGTGGTCTGAGGGGAGCAGGAGTGAGAGGGCAGGAGAGATTTTCATATTACAGGTTTCTATGTTTCATTGAATGCTGATGTTGTGTGATCATGTTGAAAATAGTGTGTGGATACTGCATGCTCTTGCTTTGAGTATCTTTCAAAACCTATGTTATACAGGGAACAGAAAACCCACAACTGATTGGATATAATTGTTGTTCTTGATTGATTGTACTATAATAATATATACACACACCACTGTGGCCCGTTTGCAACAGATGCCACCTCTAACAAACCATTACAGCTGCATAAGCACCGCCATAAACAAACCCTCGTGGTAACATCAAGAAAAGTTTGCTGACAACTCGCTCATTAATGTTGTTTACAAAGCCAGCTCTTCAGATGTGATCCAAAACTTATATATGTCACATTACACTCCACTATCTGTTCATATTGGGACCTGTTGAAGAATGATGGTGCGGTTCATTTGTGTGCTTTTAAAGTGGATAAAAAGAGTAATGGCGTCTCTGTGGATGCATTGATTGTATGTGCACGTTGTCAAGTACATTTTGAGTGCGGGTATGTGTGCATGTGCCGTGCCGGGGCTCTTAATTAATCTCTGTCATTAATAATTTAATCACGGCTTTTTGTTTAATAAACAGTTTGGCAGTGATGTATGGTGGCTGGGTCAGGTAATTTGATTGGCGGTGGAAATGAGCTGGGTTTGCATATCTCCCTCTCTGCCTTTCTCCCTCAGAGATATTATTGCTGGCATTCAGGAACCGGCGAGTCCAAACACACACATATACACACACAACAGGGGGAGGGCAATTACGCTAAGATGCCATAATGATTGGTGATGGATGTAGAGAGAAGGAGGTTCTTTCCGAGCACATTTCAGCTAATGGAATAACACTAGGGAGACCAAAAAAAGCAAAGAAAATTCCCAGAATTACATTAAATTACAAAGTACATTTCCATCAGTGTCTCCTCAAATATTATTCAGGTGCCCAAAATAGGGTTAGAGCATGTTTTTTTTTTTTTTCTGGGGCCTTTGTATACCACTCAGATACATACGACAGCTGTGAATCCTCAATCTGTCCAGCACAAATGTGTTTCCACTTGTCAACACTAGATGGCAGTCTTGAATGCTGCTATCTGTACTGATGAGTCTTTATATCATTCATTCAGTAATCCACACCCCCTTTATCATACTGTACAGTACTTAACTACTACTTCACTGGTCACTCTTATTAAAAGGCAGTGAGTTGGATAATTCACTTTCTAGGTTCTTTAGAACTTAAATGAAATTAGTAGGTACCACATAGCCATGCAAAGAGTTTAGAGAGCAACAGGTCAGGATATAAGTTATTGAGAAAAATATAGGAAACACTTTTAATTATACTATTTATCCAAAGGGGAAATGACTTTGTGAAACAGTTTTTTAGTTGGAATTGGAGAAGAATGAGACCAGTAATGTGACACAATCCCATATATAGTGCAACAGGAGATTGCTAAAATGGGTGTTGATTTTCAATATGACCAAACCATTTTACTGATCAGTTTATTCAGTTCATGTAAATGAATGTTTGAAAAAGGCTATGTGCAGTGTATTGTGAGGTGCTGTTTGATTCAAAATGGCTGTTTTTGTGTTTTTTGTTATTGTGTTAGGGAGCAGAAATATTAAATTATTGAATATCAGAAAGGCATTAATCAAGAGAGCATATTTAGAGGAAAAAAATCCTAAAATATATAATCATATATGTATGATAATGCTGTAGTTTCATTTAGAGTCCCATGTACCACACTTTCAAACCAGCCTCATAAAACCTGCCTCTAAAATGGTTTACACACACAGTCCATTCATACATATGCACACCTGTCCCTGCAGAGGAGAGGCACCAGTGCATGAATTTAATATCCTCCATTACTTCAGTTATATTTCACAGCTGAGAACAATAAATGTACCTCCAACCATGGACACAATATTTTATTCAGTTAAATTGTGTAAATTGTGTGTAGCCTGTTCTTAGTCAGTATCCCATGTCCAGTCATAATTCTTGACATAAATCCCACAGATGTTTTATTAAAAGTGGCATAATTAAACTGAAGATAATGACAGCAACACTTTAGGCTTCAGTGCTTTCACTAAATCAACTGGAGTTTTTCCTAAAAAACAAATTAATTACAAAGCTAAACCTGAAAAAAAATTCAATATAAAAAAGTGAATAATCACAAGTAAACTGTAGACAGTGACAATTGAAGGACGGTACCACATGCTTGCACTAACATAACTAAACCTATATGTTGTGAAGTCTAGACCTTTTTACCTATGCAACCGAGACTTGAAGAAAATTTGTGTCTATCCAAAATCAAAGGATTTCTTATAAAGTTCCAGAAACAGGTAAAGGTTTAAAGCATTTTCTTTTTTCTTTTTTATTACGATAGGAGGTAAACTGCACTAGAACTAAAACCCTGAACTTTTGTCACTCCAGAGTCAAATATGGCCAATTGCTTTTATTTTAAATCTAAAAACAACTACAACTCAACTACATTGAGAGATAGATGTGAACTCACAAATCTTGCAAAGATCCAGCTGCTGCACGAGACAGTTGTCTTATGAGCAAATAAGCAACTGTAATATAGCACTGTGCCCCTTTATACTGAACCACCTTTATTCTCAGTCCACAAAAGTTGTCTGTATTTGATTAGGGCTTCTACAGACGTGTCCAACTTCATTCAAGAGAGCTGGCCATACCTTTTGAACTTTTTCTACCATACAGAGAAGTATTCCTTCCTCAGAACATCCAAGCTCCTCACACAAACATGATACCTTTCAAATTAAATTAAAAATTGTACTTGCTTTTGGTCTCTACCCACAGCAATCTACAGCTACATGTAAAGGCTTGTTCTCTGGAGAGTGCCTACATCACTGAAAGCTGCCCTCATTCAGTCTCTCTTCTTCTTTCACTCAAACACTTCTCGTTTCGGCCAACTGCAAATTTACCGCATGTCTTCTTTGGAAAACCAGGTCATTGGCAAAAAGCAAATGTGTAATTTGATTTGATTTCCAAACAAATTCCTTACAACACTAAAGAACAATACTTATTATTATTATATAGTTTTTTTAAATAATCACTATTTTTCTAGATCATGAGAGTCTACAAATGACTGATGCCATTTCAGGTCAATTGTAGGTTGATTGACCACTTCCTTGACCTGTCTTTCAGGTAACACAAAGTTGACTCTGTGTCCAGCTCTAATATCAGACCTAAACTAACTGTATGTACTTCTCCATCCTTGTTGTGTTTTCTCTTCTGGGGTCTTTCTGAGATGTCTGTGAAAGAAACCTGTCCAGGTGTATTCAGGTGTGTCTAACCTCTCCTCCCAGTTGGACTCACTTATAAATCCCAAAAAGAGATGCATCATTTAAGTGTGCACTGATCCATCCACAGTCTCTCCAGCACAATCACCATTAAAGACAGAGCCTATAGGTTTATTACAGTGATACATATTCACAGCTATGTTTCCTTTAAATGCTTGATGGGTTACCAAATGTTGTCCTGCAGTTCAGTATACCTCCTATCCATAGTGTCATTGTACAACAAAAACTGTTAAGGTAATGACCATTAAGTAAGAATCCTTTCCAGAGATGACATATAAATGTATATAGAGCCACTAAGTTACCATTCAGTCAACACACTGACGTTTCTGCCACCATGTTGCAGAGTAAATATCACCCACACATCACTGTCATATATAACTCGGATAACCATTAGCTGAAGATAAAACAATGTCAGATCTGTTGTTTTTATCTTGCTGCTTTTCACAGATGAATGAATGAAGTGACGCTTTTTTTTACTCCAGTGGATTGACCGCTTTGTTGAACATGTGATTAATTAGACATGTAGTGCTCAGTATTTTAGTTCATGAATGTACCAATGAAGCACAACACATAACTGTACTGACTCATATGTCTAACTTTAGGGGATTAGACACACAGAGTGAACAAAAGACTGTATGGTGTGTACCAACAGGCTCATTAGCTGCCGGGAACACAGCAGTAGGTACGGAGTGGGTCCACTGTCCCCCTGAGAGACAGACTGAACAGATGTTTGCTGTGAAGAAACTGCACATTAAAACAGGACTGAGGACACCTACACACATCTCAAAATGACACAGACATGAGCACGGATATGAAGTCTCTGAACACAAAACCATGAACACAAAAACATATGCAGAGACAAGACAAGACAGGAGAAGAAATCA